>CM034623.1:22500-27500 GCA_020080225.1 Gynochthodes officinalis | reverse complement strand
AAAATTTAAATTTAAATTTAAAATTTAAATTTAAAATTTAAAATTTAAATTTAAATTTAAAATTTAAAATTTAAATTTAGGGTTTAAAATTTAGGAATTTAAAATTTAAAAGTTTAAAATTTAGGGTTTAGGGTTTAGAATTTAGGGTTTAAAGTTTTAGGGTTTAAAATTTAAAATTTAAATTTAAATTTAATTTAGGGTTTAAATTTAAATTTAAAATTTAAATTTAGGGTTTAAAATTTAAAATTTAGGGTTTAAATTTAAATTTTAAATTTAGGAGTTTAAATTTAAATTTAGGGTTTTAGGGTTTAAAGTTTAATTTAGGGTTTAGTTTAAGGTTTAGGGTTTAGGGTTTAGGAGTTTAGGGTTTAGGAGTTTAGGGTTTAGGGTTTAGGAGTTTAGGGTTTAGGAGTTTAGAGTTTAGGGTTTAGGGTTTAGGGTTTAAGGTTTAGGGGTTTAGGGTTTAGGAGTTTAGGGTTTAGGGTTTAGGGTTTAGGGTTTTAGGGTTTAGGAGTTTAGGGTTTAGGGTTTGGGTTTAGGGTTTAGGGTTTAGGGTTTAGGGTTTAGGGTTTAGGGTTTAGGGTTTAGGGTTTAGGGTTTAGGAGTTTTGGGTTAGGGTTTAGGAGTTTGGGTTTAGGGTTTAGTTTGAGTTTAGGGTTTAGGGTTTAGGGTTAGGGTTTTTGAGTTTAGGGTTTAGGGTTTAGGAGTTTGAGTTTAGGGTTTTAGGGGTTTAGGGTTTTAGGGTTTTGGGTTTTGGGTTTAGGGTTTAGGGTTTAGGGTTTAGGGTTTAGGGTAAATTTAGGGTTTAGGGTTTAGGGTTTAGGGTTTAGGAGTTTAGGGTTTAGGTTTAGGGTTTTAGGGTTTAGGGATTTAGGGTTTAGGGTTTAGGTTTAGGAGTTTAGGGTTTGGGGTTTAGGGTTTAGGGTTTAGGGTTTAGGGTTATTTAATTTTAGGGTTTAGGGTTTAAAATTTAGGGTTTAAAGTTTAAATTTAAATTCAAAATTTAAAATTTAAATTTAAAATTAAATTTAAAATTTAAATTCAAATTTAAATTTAAATTAAATTTAAAATTTAAAATTTAAATTTAAAATTTAAAATTTAAAATTTAAATTTAAATTTAAAATTTAAATTAAATTAATTAAATTTAAATTTAAAATTTAAATTTAAAATTTAAAATTTAAATTTAAAATTTAAAATTTAGGGTTTTAGGAGTTTAAAATTTAGGGTTTGGGTTTAGGGTTTAGGGTTTTAGGGTTTAGGGTTTAGGGTTTAAATTTTAGGGTTTAGGGTTTAGGAGTTTAGGGTTTAAAGTTTTTAGGTTTAGAGTTTAGGGTTTAGGGTTTAGGGTTTAGGAGTTTAGGGTTTAGGGTTTAGGGTTTAGGGTTTAGGGTTTAGGGTTTAGGGTTTAGGGTTTAGGAGTTTAGGGTTTAATTTAGGATTTAGGGTTTAGGGTTTAGGGTTTAGGGTTTAGGGTTTAGGGTTTAGGGTTTAGGAGTTTGAGTTTGAGTTTAGGGTTGAGTTTAAATTTGAGGTTTAGGTTTGAGTTTTAGGGTTTGAGTTTTTAGGGTTTGAGTTTAGGGTTTAGGGTTTAGGGTTTAGGGTTTAGTTTAGGGTTTAGGTTAGGAGTTTTAGTTTGAGTTTTTGGGTTTAGTTTAGGGTTTTAGGGTTTAGGGTTTAGGGTTTAGGGTTTAGGGTTTAGGAGTTTAGGGTTTTAGGGTTTAGGAGTTTAGGGTTTTGAGGTTTAGGGTTTAGAATTTAGGGATTTTAGGAGTTTAGGTTTTAGGGTTTAAATTTAAATTTTAGGGTTTAGGGTTTAAAGTTTTAGAGTTTAGGGTTTTAGGAATTTAGGGTTTAGGAGTTAAAGTTAAATTTTTAAATTTAGGGTTTAAAATTTAAATTTAAAATTTAATTTAAATTTAAATTTAAAATTTAAAATTTAAATTTAAATTTAAAATTTAAATTAAATTTAAATTTAATTTAAATTAAAATTTAAATTTAAATTTAAAATTTAAATTTAAATTTATTAAAATTTAAATTTAAATTTAAAATTTAAATTTAAATTTAAAATTTAAAATTTAAATTTAAATTTAAAATTTAAAATTTAAATTTAAAATTTAAATTTATTTAAAATTTAAAATTTATTTAAATTTAAAATTTAAATTTAAAATTTAAATTTAAAATTTAAAATTTAAATTTAAATTTAAATTTAAATTTGAATTTAAAATTTTAAAATTTAAATTTAAAATTTAAATTAAAATTTAAAATTTAAATTTAAAATTTAAAATTTAAATTTAAAATTTAAAATTTAAAATTTAAATTTAAAAATTTAAAATTTAAAATTTAAATTTAAATTTTAATTTAAAATTTAAGTTTTAAAATTTAGGGTTTAAATTTAAATTTTAAATTTAAAATTTAAATTTAAATTTAAATTTAATTTTAATTTTAGGGTTTAAATTTTGAATTTAAAATTTAAAATTTAAAATTTAAATTTAAATTTAAAATTAAATTTAAATTTAAATTTAAATTTAAATTTAAAATTTAAAATTTAAATTTAAAATTTAAAATTTAAATTTAAAATTTAAATTTAAATTTAAATTTAAATTTAAATTTAAATTTAAATTTAAATTTAAAATTTAAATTTAAAATTTAAATTTAAATTTAAATTTAAAATTTAAATTTAAAATTTAAAATTTAAATTTAAAATTTAAATTTAAAATTTAAAATTTAAATTTAAATTTAAAATTTAAATTTAAATTTAAAATTTAAAATTTAAAATTTAAATTAGGAATTTAAAATTTAATTTAGGGTTTAAATTTTAGGGTTTTAGGGTTTAAAATTTAGGGTTTAAATTTAGGGTTTAAATTTAGGAATTTAGGGTTTAGAGTTTAAAATTTAGGGTTTAAAATTTAGGGTTTAGGGTTTAGGGTTTAAAGTTTAGGGTTTTTGAGGTTTAGGGTTTAGGGTTTAGGGTTTTAGGGTTTAGGGTTTTAGGGTTTAGAGTTTAGGGTTTAGGGTTTGGAGTTTAGGGTTTAGGGTTTAGGGTTTAGGGTTTGGGTTTAGGGTTTAGGAGTTTAGGGTTTAGGTTTAGGGTTTAGGGTTTAAAATTTAGGTTTAGGAGTTTAGGAGTTTAGGGTTTAAATTTAGGAGTTTAGGGTTAAATTTAAATTTAAATTTAAATTTAAATTTAAATTTTAGGATTTAAATTTAAAATTTAAATTAAAATTTAAAATTTAAAATTTAAATTAGGGTTTAAAATTTAGGGTTTAGGGTTTAAAATTTAAAATTTAAAATTTAGGGTTTAAAATTTAAAATTTAAATTTAAAATTTAAATTTAAAATTTAAATTTAGGGTTTAGGATTTAAAATTTAAATTTTAGGGTTTAGGGTTTAATTTAGGGTTTAAATTTAAAATTTGAGTTTAAAATTTAGTTTAGAATTTAGGATTTAGGGTTTGAGTTTAGGGTTTAGGGTTAGGAATTTAAATTTAAATTTAAATTTAAATTTAAATTTAAATTTAATTTAAATTTAAAATTTAAATTTAAAATTTAGGGTTTAGGGTTTAAGTTTAGGATTTAGGGTTTAAATTTAAAATTTAGATTTAAATTTAAATTTAAAATTTAAAATTTAAAATTTAAATTTAAATTTAAAATTTAAATTTAAAATTTAAAATTTAAATTTAAAATTTAAATTTAAATTTAAATTTAAAATTTAAATTTAAAATTTAAAATTTAAATTTAAAATTTAAATTTAAATTTAAATTTAAATTTAAAATTTTAAATTTAAATTTAAATTTAAAATTTAAATTTAAAATTTAAATTTAAATTTAATTTAAAATTTAAATTTAAATTTAAATTTAAAATTTAAATTTAAATTTAAATTTAAAATTTAAATTTAATTTAAATTTAAATTTAGGGTTTAAATTTAGGGTTTAAATTTAAATTTAATTTAAATTAAATTTTAAATTTAATTTAAATTTAAATTTAAATTAAAATTTAAATTTAAAGTTAAATTTAGGATTTAAATTATTTAAATTTAATTTAAATTTAAATTTAAAATTTAAATTTAAATTTTAAAATTTAGGAGTTTAAGGGTTATTTTAGGGTTAGGGTTAAGGTTTAGGGTTTTTTAGGGTTTAGGTTAGGAGTTTTGAGTTTAGGGTTTTAGGAGTTTTAGGGTTTAGGGTTTAGGAGTTTAGGGTTTAGAGTTAGGTTTAGGGTTTTAGGGTTTAGGAGTTTGGATTGGGTTTAAAATTTAAATTTAGGGTTTTTATTAAATTTAGGGTTTAGGAGTTTAGGGTTTAGGAGTTTAGGGTTTAGGGTTTAGGAGTTTTAGGGGTTTTAGGGTTTAGAGTTTAGGAGTTTTAGGGTTTAGGAGTTTAGGGTTTAGGGTTTAAAGTTTAGGGTTTAGGGTTTAAAGTTTAGGGTTTAGGGTTTAAAGTTTAGGGTTTAGGGTTTGAGTTTAGGTTAGGGTTTAGGGTTTAGGGTTTAGGGTTTTAAGTTTTAAAATTTAGGTTTAGGAGTTTGAGTTTAAGGGTTTTAGGGTTTAGGGTTTAGGGTTTAAGTTTAGTTTTAGGGTTTTAAATTTAGGGTTTGAGGGTTTAAAGTTTTTAGGGTTTAGGGTTTAGAGTTTAGGAGTTAGGGTTTAGGTTTAGTTTAGTTTTAGGAGTTTAGGGTTTAGGGTTTAGGGTTTAGGAGTTTAGGTTTAATTTAGGTTTAGGGTTTAGGAGTTTAAGGGTTTTAGGAGTTTTAGGGTTTAGGAGTTTAGGGTTTAGGAGTTTTAGGGTTTTAGGGTTTAGGGTTTAGGGTTTAGGGTTTAGAGTTTAGGGATTTAGGGTTTAGGAGTTTAGGGTTTAGGGTTTAAGGGTTTAGGAGTTTTGGGTTTGAGTTTAGGGTTTAAAGTTTAGGGTTTAGGGTTTAGGGTTTAGGGTTTGGGTTTTAGGTTTAGGAGTTTAGGTTTAGGGTTTAGGAGTTTAGGGTTTAGGAGTTTAGGGTTGGAATTTAG
>CM034623.1:5000-20000 GCA_020080225.1 Gynochthodes officinalis | reverse complement strand
TAAAATTTAAATTTAAAATTTAAAATTTAAATTTTATTTAAAATTTAAAATTTAAATTTAAATTTAAATTTAAATTTAAATTTAAAATTTAAATTTAAATTTAAAATTTAAATTTAAAATTTAAAATTTAAATTTAAAATTTAAATTTAAATTTAAATTTAAATTTAAAATTTAAATTTAAAATTTAAATTTAAAATTTAAATTTAAAATTTAAATTTAAATTTAAATTTAAATTTAAATTTAAAATTAATTTAAATTTAAATTTAAATTTATTTAATTTAAAATTTAAATTTAAAATTTAAATTTAAATTTAAATTTAATTAAAATTTAAATTTAAATTTAAATTTAAATTTAAAATTTAAATTTTAAATTTAAAATTTAAATTTAAAATTTAGGGTTTTAGGGTTTGGAGTTTAGGGTTTAGGGTTTTTTATTAGGGTTTAATTTAAATTTAAATTTAAAATTTAAAATTTAAATTTAAATTTAAAATTTAAATTTTAAATTTAAATTTAAATTTAAAATTAAATTTAAAATTTAAAATTTAAATTTAAATTTAAATTTAAAATTTAAAATTTAAAATTTAAATTTAAATTTAAAATTTAAAATTTAAATTTAAAATTTAAAATTTAAAATTTAAATTAAATTTAAATTTAAAATTTAAATTTAAATTTAAAATTTAAATTAAAATTAAAATTTAAATTTAAATTTAAATTTAAAATTTAAAATTAAAATTTAAAATTTAAAATTTAAAATTTAAAATTTAAATTTAATTTAAATTTAAAATTTAAAATTTAGGGTTTAAAATTTAAATTTAAATTTAGGGTTTAAAATTAAATTAAATTTAAAATTTAAATTTAAATTTAAATTTAGGGTTTAGGGTTAAAATTTAAATTTAAATTTAAAATTAAATTAGGGTTTAAAATTTAAATTTAATTTTAATTTAGGGTTTAAAATTTAAATTTAAAATTTAAATTTAAATTTAAATTTAAAATTTAAATTTAAATTTAGGGTTTAAATTTAGGGTTGAATTTAAATTTAGGGTTTAAATTTAAATTTAAATTTAAATTTAAAATTTAAATTTAAATTTAAAATTTAAAATTTAAATTTAAATTTAAAATTTAAATTTAAATTTAAATTTAAAATTTAAATTTAATTTAAATTTAAATTTAAAATTTATTTAAATTTAAAATTTAAATTTAAATTTAAAATTTAAAATTTAAATTTAAAATTAAATTTAAATTTAATTTATTTAAATTTAAATTTAAATTTAAAATTTAAAATTTAAATTTAAAATTTAAATTTAAATTTAAATTTAAAATTTAAAATTTAAAATTTAAATTTAAAATTTAAAATTTAAAATTTAAATTTAAAATTTAAATTTAAAATTTAAAATTTAAATTTAAATTTAATTTAAATTTAAAATTTAAATTTAAATTTAAATTTAAATTTAAAATTTAAAATTTAAAATTTAAATTTAAAATTTAAAATTTAAATTTAAAATTTAAATTTAAATTTAAAATTTAAAATTTAAATTTAAATTTAAATTTAAATTTAAAATTTAAAATTTAAAATTTAAAATTTAAATTTAAAATTTAAAATTTAAATTTAAATTTAAAATTTAAATTTAAAATTTAAATTTAAATTTAAAATTTAATTTAAATTTAAATTTAAATTTAAAATTTAAATTTAAAATTTAAATTTAATTTAATTTAAATTTAAATTTAAAATTTAAAATTTTAAATTTAATTTAATTTAAAATTTAAAATTTAAAATTTAAATTTTAATTTAAAATTTATTAAATTTAAAATTTAAATTTAAAATTTAAAATTTAAAATTTAGGGTTTTAATTTAAATTTAATTTAAAATTTAAATTTAAATTTAAAATTTAAAATTTAAAAATTTAAAATTTAAATTTAAATTTAAATTTAAAATTTAAAATTTAAATTTAAATTTAAAATTTAAAATTTAAAATTTAAATTTAAAATTTAAATTTAAAATTTAAATTTAAAATTTAAAATTTAAATTTAAAATTTAAAATTTAAAATTTAAAATTTAAAATTTAAATTTAAATTTAAATTTAAATTTAATTTAAATTTAAAATTTAAATTTAAATTTAAAATTTAAATTTAAAATTTAAATTTAAAATTTAAATTTAAAATTTAAATTTAAAATTTAAATTTAAAATTTAAAATTTAAATTTAAATTTAAATTTAAATTTAAATTTAAAATTTAAATTTAAATTTAAAATTTAAATTTAAAATTTAAAATTTAAATTTAAAATTTAAATTTAAATTTAAATTTAAATTTAAATTTAAATTTAAATTTAAATTTAAAATTTAAATTTAAATTTAAATTTAAAATTTAAATTTAAAATTTAAATTTAAAGTTTAAATTTAAATTTAAAGTTTAGGGTTTAGGGTTTATTAGGGTTTAGGGTTTAGGGTTTAAATTTAGGGTTTAGGGTTTTGAATTTAGGGTTTAGGGTTTTAATTTAGGGTTTAATTTAAAGTTTAATTTAGGTTTGAGTTTAGGGTTTAGGGTTTAGGGTTTGAATTTAGGAGTTTAAATTTAAAATTTAAATTTTATTTAAAATTTAAAATTTAAATTTAAATTTAAATTTAAAATTTAAATTTAAAATTTAAATTTAAATTTAAAATTTAAAATTTAAAATTTAAAATTTAAAATTTAAATTTAAAATTTAAAATTTAAATTTAAATTTAAAATTTAAAATTTAAATTTAAAATTTAAAATTTAAAATTTAAATTTAAAATTTAAATTTAAATTTAAAATTTAAATTTAAATTTAAATTTAAATTTAAATTTAATTTAAATTTAAATTTAAATTTAAATTTAAAATTTAAAATTTAAATTTAAATTTAAATTTAAAATTTAAATTTAAAATTTAAAATTTAAATTTAAAATTTAAAATTTAAATTTAAAATTTAAATTTAAAATTTAAATTTAAATTTAAAATTTAAATTTAATTTAAAATTTAAAATTTAAAATTTAAAATTTAAAATTTAAAATTTAAAAATTTAAATTTATTTAAATTTAAAATTTAAATTTAAATTTAAATTTAAAATTTAATTTAAATTTAAAATTTAAATTTAAAATTTAAAATTTAAAATTTAAATTTAAAATTTAAAATTTAAAATTTAAAATTTAAATTTAAAATTTAAATTTAAAATTTAATTTAAAATTTAAATTTAAATTTAATTTAAAATTTAAATTTAGGGTTTAAAATTTAAATTTAAATTTAAAATTTAAAATTTAAATTTAAAATTTAAATTTAGGGTTTAGGGTTTAGGGTTTAGGGTTTAAATTTAGGGTTTAAATTTATTTAGGGTTTAAATTTAGGGTTTAAAATTTAGGGTTTAGGGTTTAAAATTTAGGGTTTAAAGTTTAAAATTTAAAATTTAGGGTTTAGGGTTTAGGGTTTAAAATTTAAAATTTAGGGTTTTAGGGTTTAGGGTTTAGGAGTTTAGGGTTTGAGTTTAAAATTTAGGATTTAGGGTTTAGGGTTTAGGGTTTAAAATTTAGGGTTTAGGGTTTTAGGGTTTAAATTTAAATTTAAAATTTAGGGTTTAAATTTAAATTTAGGGTTTAGGGTTTAAATTTAAATTTAATTTAAAATTTAAATTATTTAAATTTAAATTTAAAATTTAAATTTAAATTTAAAATTTAAATTTAAATTTAAATTTAAATTTAAAATTTAAAATTTAAATTTAAAATTTAAATTTAAATTTAAAATTTAAATTTAAAATTTAAAATTTAAAATTTAAATTTAAAATTTAAATTTAAATTTAAAATTTAAATTTAAAATTTAAAATTTAAATTTAAAATTTAAATTTAAATTTAAATTTAAAATTTAAAATTTAAAATTTAAATTTAAAATTTAAATTTAAATTTAAATTTAAATTTAATTTAAATTTAAAATTTAAAATTTAAATTTAAATTTAAAATTTAAATTTAAAATTTAATTTAAAATTTAAATTTAAATTTAAAATTAAATTTAAAATTTATTTAAAATTTAAAATTTAAAATTTAAAATTTAATTTAAAATTTAAATTTAAAATTTAAAATTTAATTTAAAATTTAAAATTTAAATTTAAAATTTAAATTTAAATTTAAAATTTAAATTTAAAATTTAAAATTTAAATTTAAAATTTAAATTTAAAATTTAAATTTAAATTTAAAATTTAAAATTTAAAATTTAAAATTTAAATTTAAAATTTAAAATTTAAATTTAAATTTAAATTTAAAATTTAAAATTTAAATTTAAAATTTAAATTTAAATTTAAATTTAAATTTAAAATTTAAAATTTAAATTTAAATTTAAATTTAAATTTAAAATTTAAATTTAAAATTTAAAATTTAAAATTTAAAATTTAAAATTTAAAATTTAAATTTAAATTTAATTTAATTTAAATTTAAATTTAAAATTTAAATTTAAAATTTAAAATTTAAATTTAAAAATTTAATTTAAAATTTAAATTTAAAATTTAAAATTTAAATTTAAAATTTAAATTTAAAATTTAAAATTTAAAATTTAAAATTTAAATTTAAATTTAAAATTTAAAATTTAAATTTAAATTTAAAATTTAAAATTTAAAATTTAAATTTAAATTTAAAATTTAAATTTAAAATTTAAAATTTAAATTTAAAATTTAAAATTTAAATTTAAATTTAAATTTAATTTAAAATTTAAATTTAAATTTAAAATTTAAATTTAAATTTAAAATTTAAAATTTAAATTTAAAATTTAAATTTAAAATTTAAATTTAAATTTAAATTTAAAATTTAAAATTTAAATTTAAAATTTAAATTTAAAATTTAAATTTAAAATTTAAATTTAAATTTAAAATTTAAATTTAAATTTATTTAAATTTAAAATTTAAATTTAAAATTTAAATTTAAATTTAAAATTTAAATTTAATTTAAAATTTAAATTTAAAATTTAATTTATTTATTTAAATTTAAAATTTAAAATTTAATTTAAAATTTAAAATTTAAAATTTAAATTTAAATTTAAAATTTAAAATTTAAATTTATTTATTTAAATTTATTTAATTTAATTTAATTTAAATTTAAAATTTAAATTTTAAAATTTAATTTAAATTTAAATTTAAAATTTTTAAAATTTAAAATTTAAAATTTAAAATTTAAAATTTAAAATTTAAATTAAAATTTAAATTTAAAATTTAAAATTTAAATTTAAATTTAAATTTAATTTAAAAATTTAAATTTAAATTTAAATTTAAATAAAATTTAATTTAAATTAAATTTAAAATTTAAATTTAAAATTTAAATTTAAATTTAAAATTTAAATTTAAATTTAAAATTTAAATTTAAATTTAAAATTTAAATTTAAAATTTAAATTTAAATTTAAATTTAAAATTTAAAATTTAAAATTTAAAATTTAAATTTAAAATTTAAATTTAAAATTTAAATTTAAATTTAAAATTTAAAATTTAAATTTAAAATTTAAAATTTAAATTTAAATTTAAAATTTAAAATTTAAAATTTAAAATTTAAAATTTAAATTTAAAATTTAAATTTAAAATTTAAATTTAAAATTTAAATTTAAAATTTAAATTTAAATTTAAATTTAAATTTAAATTTAAAATTTAAATTTAAAATTTAAATTTAAAATTTAAAATTTAAATTTAAATTTAAAATTTAAATTTAAAATTTAAATTTAAAATTTAAATTTAAAATTTAAAATTTAAAATTTAAAATTTAAATTTAAATTTAAAATTTAAATTTAAATTTAAAATTTAAAATTTAAATTTAAAATTTAAAATTTAAATTTAAATTTAAAATTTAAAATTTAAAATTTAAAATTTAAAATTTAAATTTTTAAAATTTAAAATTTAAATTTAAAATTTAAATTTTAATTTAAAATTTAAATTTAAAATTTAAATTTAAAATTTAAAATTTAAATTTAAATTTAAAATTTAAATTTAAATTTAAAATTTAAATTTAAAATTTAAATTTAAATTTAAAATTTAAATTTAAATTTAAAATTTAAAATTTAAAATTTAAAATTTAAAATTTAAATTTAAATTTAAAATTTAAAATTTAAATTTAAAATTTAAATTTAAAATTTAAATTTAAAATTTAAAATTTAAATTTAAAATTTAAATTTAAATTTAAATTTAATTTAAATTAAAATTTAAATTTAAATTTAAAATTTAAATTTAAATTTAAAATTTAAATTTAAAATTTAAATTTAAAATTTAAATTTAAATTTAAAATTTAAATTTAAATTTAAATTTAAATTTAAATTTAAAATTTAAATTTAAAATTTAAATTTAAATTTAAATTTAAATTTAAATTTAAATTTAAAATTTAAAATTTAAATTTAAAATTTAAAATTTAAAATTTAAATTTAAAATTTAAATTTAAAATTTAAAATTTAAATTTAGGGTTTAGGGTTTAAATTTAAGTTTAGGGTTTTAGTTTAAAGTTTAGGAGTTTAGGGTTTAGGGTTAGGGTTTAGGAGTTTAGGAGTTTTAGGGTTTTAGGTTTTAGGGTTTAGGGTTTAGGGTTTGGGTTTAGGGTTTTAGGGTTTGGAGTTTGAGGTTGAGTTTAGGGTTTATTTGGGTTTAGAGTTTAGGGTTTTAGGAGTTTAGGGTTTTAGGTTTTGGGTTTAAGTTTAGGGTTTAGGGTTTAAGGTTTGAGTTTAAATTTAGGGTTGGGTTT
Organism: Gynochthodes officinalis; assembly: GCA_020080225.1. Taxonomy (NCBI): domain Eukaryota; kingdom Viridiplantae; phylum Streptophyta; class Magnoliopsida; order Gentianales; family Rubiaceae; genus Gynochthodes; species Gynochthodes officinalis. The sequence goes on along the minus strand of CM034623.1, from coordinate 13,295 downwards.
AGGGTTTAGGGTTTAGGAGTTTTAGGGTTTAGGGTTTAGGGTTTTAGGAGTTTAGGGTTTAGGGTTTAGGGTTTAGGGTTTAGGGTTTAGGAGTTTAGGAGTTTAGGGTTTAGGGTTTTAGAGTTTGGGTTTTAGGGTTTTAGGAGTTTGAGTTTAGGGTTTAGGGTTTTAGGGTTTAGGGTTTAGGGTTTTAGGAGTTTAGGGTTTAGGAGTTTAGGGTTTAGGAGTTTAGGGTTTGAGTTTAAAATTTGGGGTTTTAAAATTTAAAATTTAGGGTTTAAAATTTAAATTTAGGGTTTAAAATTTAGGGTTTTAAATTTAAATTTAAATTTAGGGTTTAAAAATTTAAAATTTAAATTTAAAATTTAAATTTAAAATTTAAATTTAAATTTAAAATTTAAAATTTAAATTTAAATTTAAAATTTAAAATTTAAATTTAAATTTAAATTTAAATTTAAAATTTAAAATTTAAGTAATTTAGGGTTTAGGAATTTAGGGTTTAAATTTAGGGTTTAGGAGTTTTAAAATTTTTAGGGTTTTAAATTTAGGGTTTAGGGTTTGGGGTTTGGGTTTAGGGTTTAGGGTTTAGGAGTTTTTAGGGTTTAGGGTTTGAGTTTAGGGTTTAGGAGTTTAGGGTTTTAGGGTTTAGAGGTTTAGGGTTTGGGGTTTAGGGTTTAGGAGTTTAGGGTTTAGAGTTTAGGGTTTAGGAGTTTAGGGTTTAAGTTTAGGGTTTAGGAGTTTAGGGTTTAGGGTTTAGGAGTTAAATTTAGGGTTTAGAATTCAATTCAAATTAAATTAAATTCAATTAAATTCAAAATTTAAATTTAAAATTAAATTAAATTTAAAATTTAATTTTAAATTAAATTTAATTAAATTCATTTAAATTTAAATTTAATTAAATTTTAAATTTAAATTTAAAATTAAAATTTAAAATTTAAAATTTAAAATTTAAATTTAAATTTAAATTTAGGGTAAATTTAGGGTTTAGGGTTTAGGGTTTAGGGTTTAGGGTTTAGGGTTTAGGAGTTTAGGGTTTAGGGTTTGAAATTTAAAATTTAAAGTTTAGGGTTTTAGGGTTTAGGGTTTAGAGTTTAAGTTTAGGGTTTAGGGTTTTTAGGAGTTTTAGGGTTTAGGGTTTAGGAGTTTAGGGTTTGAGTTTAGGAGTTTAGGAGTTTAGGGTTTAGGGTTTAGGAGTTTAGGGTTAGTTTAGGGTTTAGGGTTTAAAGTTTAGGGTTTAGGAGTTTAGGGTTTAGGGATTTAGGAGTTTAAGTTTAGGGTTTAGGGTTTGGGGTTTAGGGTTTAGGGTTTAAATTTAAATTTAAAATTTAGGGTTCAAATTTAAATTTTAAATTTAAAATTTAAAATTTAAAATTTAAATTTAAAATTTAAAATTTAAAATTTAAATTTAAAATTTAAAATTTAAAATTTAAATTTAAATTTAAAATTTAAAATTTAAATTTAAATTTAAAATTTAAATTTAAATTTAAAATTTTAAATTTAAATTTAAATTTAAAATTTAAAATTTAAATTTAAAATTTAAATTTAAAATTTAAATTTAAATTTAATTTAAAATTTAAATTTAAAATTTAATTTAAATTTAAATTTAAATTTAAATTTAAAATTTAGGGTTTAAAGTTTAAATTTAAGTTTTAGGGTTTAGGGTTTAGGGTTTAGGAGTTTAGGGTTTGATTTAGGGTTTTAGGGTTTTAAGGGTTTAGGGTTTAGGGATTTAGGGATTTAGGGTTTAGGGGTTTAAATTTAGGGTTTAAGTTTAAATTTAGGGTTTAAATTTAAAATTTAAATTAAATTAAAATTAAATTAAAATTAAATTAAATTTAAATTAGGGTTTTAAAATTTAGGGTTAAAATTTAGGGTTTAAATTTAAAATTTAAAATTTAAAATTTAGGGTTTAGGGTTTAAATTTAAAATTTAAATTTAAATTTAAAATTTAAAATTTAGGGTTTAGGAATTTAAAGTTAAAATTTAGGGTTTAAAATTTAGGGTTTTAGGGTTTAGGGTTAAATTAGGGTTTAAAGTTTAGGGTTTTGTTTAAATTTAAATTTAAATTTAGGGTTTAAAATTAAATTTAGGGTTTAGGAGTTAAATTTAGGAGTTTAGGGTTTAGGGTTTGAGTTTAGGGTTTGAGTTTAGGGTTTAGGGTTTAGGGTTTAGGGATTTGAGTTTTAGGGTTTAAGTTTTAGGGTTTGGTTTAGGTTTAAAGTTTAATTTAGGGTTTGAGTTTGAGGTTTTAGGGTTTAGGTTAGGGTTTAGGGTTTAGGGTTTAGGGTTTAGGGTTTTGAGTTTTAGGGTTTAGGAGTTTAGGGATTTAGGGTTTAGGGATTTAGGGTTTGGGTTAGGGTTTAAATTTAGGGTTTAGGGTTGGGGTTTAGGGTTTAGGGATTTGAGTTTAGGAGTTTAGGGTTTAGGGTTTGAGTTTAGGGTTTAGGGTTTAGGAGTTTAGGGTTTAGAGTTTAGGGTTTAGGGTTTTAGGGTTTAGGGTTTAGGGTTTAGGGTTTTAGGGTTTGAGTTTGAGTTTAGGGTTTAGGAGTTGAGTTTAGGAGTTTTAGGAGTTTTAGGGTTTTAGGGATTTAGGGTTTAGGGTTTAGGAGTTTAGGGTTTTAGGAGTTTAGGGTTTAGGAGTTTGAGTTTAAGGTTTAGGGTTTAGGAGTTTAGGAGTTGAGTTTTAGGGTTTTAGGTTAGGGATTTAGGGTTTAGGGTTTAGGGTTTAGGGTTTAGGGTTTAGGGTTTGAGTTTAGGATTGAGTTTAGGGTTTAGGAGTTTAGGGTTAGGGTTTAGGAGTTTAGGGTTTAGGGATTTAGAGTTTAGGAGTTTGAGTTTAGGGTTTAGGGTTTAGGGTTTAGGGTTTTAGGGTTTAGGGTTTAAGTTTTTAGGGTTTAGGAGTTTTAGGGTTTAGGGTTTAGGAGTTTAGGGTTTAGGGTTTGGGTTTTGGGTTTAGGGTTTAGGAGTTTAGGGTTTAGGGTTTAGGGTTTGAGTTTAGGGATTTTTAGGGTTTTAGGGTTTAAATTTAGGTTAAGGTTTAGAGTTTAGGGTTTAGGGATTTAAAGTTGAGTTAAAGTTTGAAATTTTTTGAGTTAGGGTTTAGGGTTTAAAGTTTTTAGGAGTTTAGGAGTTTAGGGTTTAGAGTTTGAGTTAGGGTTAGGGTTTAGGGTTTTGAGTTTTAGGTTTAGGTTTAGGGTTTAGGGTTTGAGGTTTAGGGTTTAGGGTTTAGGTTGAGTTTTAGGGTTTAGGGTTGAGTTTAGGGTTTAGGGTTTAGGAGTTTAGGAGTTTGAGTTTAGGGTTAAAGTTTGAGTTTAGGGTTTAGGGTTTAGGAGTTTAGGGTTTTGAGTTTAGGGTTTAGGGTTGGGTTTAGGGTTTAGAGTTTGAGTTTAAGTTTTAGGGTTTAGAGTTTAGGATTTAGGGTTTAGAGTTTAGGGTTTAGGGTTTAAGTTTAGGGTTGAATTTAAATTTAAATTTAAAGTTTAGGAATTTAGGGTTAAATTTAAAATTTAAATTTAAATTTAAAATTTAAATTTAAAATTAAATTTAAATTTAAATTTAAAATTAAATTTAAATTTAAAATTTAAAATTTAAATTTAAAATTTAAATTAAATTTAAAATTAAAATTTAAAATTTAAAATTAAAATTAAATTTAAAAATTTAAAATTTAAATTTAAAATTTAAATTTAAAATTTAAATTTAAAATTTAAATTAAATTTAAATTTAAATTAAATTTAAAATTTAAAATTTAAAATTTAAAATTTAAATTTAAAATTTAAATTTAAAATTTAAAATTTAAAATTTAAAATTTAAAATTTAATTAAATTTAAATTTAAAATTTAAAATTTAAAATTTAAAATTTAAGTTTAGGGTTTAAATTTAGGGTTTAAATTTAGGGTTTAAAATTTAAATTTTAGGGTTTAGGAGTTTAGGGTTTAGGAGTTTAGGGTTTAGGGTTTAGGAGTTTGAGGTTTAGGGTTTAGGAGTTTAGGGTTTGGGTTTAGGGTTTAGAGTTTAGGGTTTTAGGGTTTAGGGGTTTAGGGTTTAGGTTTAGGAGTTTAGGGTTTAGGGTTTGAGGTTTTAGGTTTAGGGTTTAGGGTTTGAGTTTAGGGTTTAGGGTTTAGGGTTTGGGTTTAGGGTTTAGGGTTTAGAGTTTTAGGGTTTAGGGTTTAGGGTTTAGGTTTGAGGTTTGAGTTTAGGAGTTTAGGGTTTAGGGATTTAGGAGTTTAGGAGTTTAGGGTTTAGGGTTTAAAGTTTGAGTTGGATTTAGGAGTTAGGGTTTAGGGTTGGGTTTAGGTTTAGGTTTAGGTTTTAGGAGTTTGAGTTTTGAGTTTAGGGTTTAGAGTTTAGGGTTTAGGGTTTAGGGTTTAGGGTTTAGGGTTTAGGGATTTAGGGTTTAGGGTTTAGGAGTTTTAGGGTTTAGGGTTTAGGGTTTAAATTTAGGGTTTAAAATTTTAGGGTTTAGGGATTGAGTTTGGGTTTAAAATTTAAATTTAGGGTTTAGGAGTTTAGGGTTTAAATTTAGGATTTAGGGTTTAAATTTAGGGTTTAAAGTTTGGGGTTTAAATTTTAGGGTTTTAAGTTTAGGGTTTAGGGATTTAGGGTTTAAGGTTAATTTAAATTTAAAATTTAAATTTAAAATTTAAAATTTAAAATTTAAATTAAATTTAAAATTTAAAATTTAAATTAAATTTAAAATTTAAAATTAAATTAAATTAAATTTAAATTTAATTTAAATTTAAATTTAAAATTAAATTTAAATTTAAAATTTAAAATTTAAATTTAAATTAAATTTAAATTTAAAATTTAAATTTAAATTTAAATTTAAATTTAAAATTTAATTTAAAATTTAAAATTTAAAATTTAAATTAAAATTTAAATTTAAAATTTAAAATTTAAATTTAAATTAAAATTTAAATTTAAATTTAAATTTAAAATTTAAATTTAAAATTTAAAATTTAAAATTTAAATTTAAATTTAAATTTAAATTAAAATTTAAATTTAAATTTAAAATTAAATTAAATTAAATTTAAAATTTAAATTTAAAATTTAAATTTAAAATTTAAATTTTAAAATTAAATTTAAATTTAATTTAAATTTAAATTTAAATTTAAAATTTAATTAAATTTAAATTTAAATTTAAAATTTAAAATTTAAAATTTAAATTTAAATTTAAATTTAAATTTAAAATTTAAATTTAAATTTAAATTTAAAATTTAAAATTTAAATTTAAAATTTAAAATTTAAAATTTAAATTTAAAATTTAAAATTTAAAATTTTAAAATTTAAAATTTAAAATTTAATTTAAATTTAAAATTTAAATTTAAAATTTAAAATTTAAATTTAAAATTTATTAAATTTAAATTTAAATTTAGGAGTTTAGGAGTTTAGGGTTTAGGGTTTAGGAATTTAGGAGTTTAGGGTTTTAGGAGTTTAGGGTTTAGGAGTTTAGGGTTTTAGGGTTTAGGGTTTAGGGTTTAGGAGTTTAGAGTTTAAGGTTTAAATTTAGGAATTTAAATTTAAAATTTAGGGTTTAAGTTTAAAATTTAAAATTAGGGATTTAAAATTTAGTTTAAATTTAAATTTAGGGTTTAAATTTAGGGTTTAGGAATTTAAATTTAATTAAATTTAAATTTAAGTTTAAATTTAGGGTTTAGGGTTAAGTTTAGGGTTTAAATTTAAATTTAAGGGTTTAAATTTAAGTTTTAGGGTTTAAAGTTTTAAAGTTTAGGAGTTTAGGGTTTTAGGAGTTTAGGGTTTAGGGTTTAGGGTTTAGGAGTTTAATTTAGGGTTTAGGGTTTAGGAGTTTAGGGTTTAAATTTAAATTTAGGGTTTAGGAGTTTAGGGTTAGTTTAGGGTTTTAGGGTTTAGGGTTTTAGGAGTTTTAGGGTTTAGGGTTTTAGGAGTTTTAGGATTTGAGTTTAGGGTTTAGGGTTTAGGGTTTAGGGTTTGAGGTTTAGAGTTTAAAATTTAGGGTTTAGAGTTTAAGTTTAGTTTAAATTTAGGGTTTAGGGTTTAGGGTTGGGTTTAGGGTTTAGGGTTTAAAGTTTAAAGTTTAGGGTTTTTAGGGTTTAGGGTTTAGTTTAGGGTTTTAGGTTTTAGGGTTTAGGGTTTGAGTTTAGGGTTTAGGGTTTGAGTTTTTAGGGTTTAGGAGGTTTTAGGGTTTAGGGTTTAGGGTTTAGGGTTTAGGGTTTAGGGGTTTTGAGGTTGGGTTTAGGGTTTAGGAGTTTAGGAGTTTAGGGTTTAGGAGATTTAGGGTTTAGGGTTTAGGGTTTAGAGGTTTTAGGAGTTTGAGTTTAGGGTTTAGGAGTTTAGGGTTTAGGGTTTAGGAGTTTTAGGGTTTAGGGTTTGAGTTTAGGGTTTAGGAGTTTAGGGTTTTAGGGTTTAGGATTTAGGGTTTAGGGTTTAGGGTTTAGGGTTTAAGGTTTAGGGTTAAATTTAAAATTTAAAATTTAAAATTTAAATTAAAATTTAAATTAAAATTTAAAATTTAAAATTTAAATTTAAAATTTAAATTTAAAATTTAGGAATTTAAATTTAAAATTTAAATTTAAATTTAAAATTTAAAATTTAAATTGGGGTTTAGGGTTTAGGAGTTTAGGGTTTAGGGTTTAGGGTTTGAGTTTAGAGTTTAGGGTTTTAGGGTTTAGGGTTTTAGGGTTTAGGGTTTGTTTAGGAGTTTAGGGTTTAGGAGTTTGAGTTTAGGGTTTAGGGTTTGAGTTTAGGAGTTTAGGGTTTGAGGTTTAGGGTTTAAATTTAAAATTTAAAATTTAAATTTAAAATTTAAAATTTAAATTTAAAATTTAAAATTTAAATTTAAAATTTAAAATTTAAATTTAAAATTTAAAATTTAAAATTTAAATTTAAATTTAAATTTAAATTTAAAATTTAAATTTAAATTTAAATTTAAATTTAAAATTTAAATTTAAATTTAAATTTAAAATTTAAATTTAAATTTAAATTTAAAATTTAAAATTTAAATTTAAATTTAAAATTTAAATTTAAAATTTAAAATTTAAATTTAAAATTTAAAATTTAAATTTAAAATTTAAAATTTAAAATTTAAAATTTAAAATTTAAATTTAAAATTTAAATTTAAAATTTAAAATTTAAAATTTAAATTTAAATTTAAAATTTAAAATTTAAATTTAAAATTTAAAAATTTAAATTTAAAATTTAAATTTAAAATTTAAAATTTAAAATTTAAATTTAAAATTTAAAATTTAAATTTAAAATTTAAAATTTAAAATTTAAAATTTAAATTTAAAATTTAAAATTTAAAATTTAAAATTTAAAATTTAAATTTAAATTTAAAATTTAAAATTTAAATTTAAATTTAAATTTAAAATTTAAATTTAAAATTTAAATTTAAAATTTAAAATTTAAAATTTAAATTTAAATTTAAATTTAAATTTAAATTTAAAATTTAAAATTTAAATTTAAAATTTAAATTTAAATTTAAATTTAAATTTAAAATTTTAGGGTTTAGGGTTTAGGAGTTTAGGGTTTAGGGTTTAGGGTTTAGGGTTTTAGGGTTTAGGGTTTAGGTTTAGGGTTTAGGGTTTTGGGTTTAGGGTTTAGGGTTTAGGGTTTAGGAGTTTAGGGTTTAGGGTTTAGGGTTTATTTAGGGTTTAGGGTTTAGGGTTTTAGGGTTTAGGGTTTAGGGTTTGGGGTTTAGGGTTTAGGGTTTAGGGTTTGAGTTTAGGGTTTTTAGGAGTTTAGGGTTTAGGGTTTAGGGTTTAGGGTTTAGGGTTTAAGTTTAGGGATTTAGGGTTGGGTTTAAAATTTAGGGTTTAGGGTTTAGGGTTTAGGGTTTAGGGTTTAAAATTTAGGGTTTAAATTTAAAATTTAAAATTTAAATTTAAATTTAAAATTTAAATTTAAAATTTAAAATTTAAAATTTAAAATTTAATTTAAAAATTTTTAAATTTAATTTAAAATTTAAAATTTAAATTTAAATTAAAATTTAAATTTAAATTTAAATTTAAAATTTAAATTTAAAATTTAATTTAAATTTAATTTAAATTTAAAATTTTAATTAAAATTTAAATTTAAAATTTAAATTTAAAATTTAAATTTAATTTAAAATTTAAATTTAAAATTTAAAATTTAAATTTAAATTTAAAATTTAAAATTTAAATTTAAAATTTAAATTTAAATTTAAAATTTAAAATTTAAAATTTAAATTTAAAATTTAAATTTAAATTTAAATTTAAAATTTAAAATTTAAAATTTAAAATTTAGGGTTTAGGGTTTAGGGTTTAGGAGTTTAGGGTTTAGGGTTTGAGGTTTAGGGTT
>CM034622.1:37256192-37275217 GCA_020080225.1 Gynochthodes officinalis | reverse complement strand
TTTTCCTTTAACCTAAGTGGGATTTTGTAGTCACACAAAAACCACGATGTAGTGCACCATTTCATCCAACCTGTTCTGATTCTGCCAAACACATCTTGTCAATCTCTCCCCTTTGTTGCGTGTGATCCCGGATATCCCTGACATCTTTCCTTGGGTACCTCACATCAGAGCAAACTCACCAAAATCTTAGTCTCTTTGTCTTGCCATGTCAAACTCACACTTCATGTAGTCGGTCTTACTTCAACTTACTTGTATAAATCCTTTTGACTCAACTCCATGAAATGTGAATATTTGCACAAATAATTCAATACAATGATAGTGTTTTGATAGAACACCAATGGGAGTCAAAACAACCACATAGGGAGTTTAAGGCTTAAATGCGTCATTATTTGTTGTTGGCTAATTCATTACAAAGATAATCATTATGACAAATAATAGATAGAATAATATGGATAAGGCAATGAGAATAATAATATTGATTGACGTTCTATAATCAAATTTCCATTATTATATTTTCTTAGAAAATCACTTCTTTTTCTTTTTCTATATAAACAATATATATGTGTGTGTGTGTGTGACGTCATTGACATTCTCATGTAAGAAAAATCTTGCCTTCTTCAAGGAAGTACTCGTGTACTCATAGCCTGCCTTCCACCACCTACAAACTTCAATCCTCCTGTTAACCTGAAGCAGCAAAGATATAGATGTTCAAGATACTGCCATGTAAAACCTTTGGCTGTATTTGGATAGTAGATCTTTAGAAATTTTTATTGGGAAGTGTAAGAATAGTTTTAGTGAGAATTTTTTGTAAGAAAAATGTATTAGAGGCAGGAAAAAAGGTGTGTTGTGGTAAAACATTTTAAAATATTTGAGGAGAAATTTTATTAGAATTTTAAATTTTGGAATTTGAATCTTGAAATAAAATAAAAAGTTGTTTTGATGTTTTTTCCCCTAAGAAAAATTAAATTATATTGAATTGACAACTACCCAAACCTGCCTTAATTTGAAACTTTCTCGATTTATTATCAAATGTGACTACCGTTGAGATGTAGTTTTCGTTGATGTATTTGTTACTGAAGATGTGATAATTATACTATCAGTACGGAGATCATGGGAGTCTATCCAATCTATTTATCATTTCATGCCCAATAAACTAGATCTGAAAGCCATATAGACATCAGGCCTAGGCAGAAATTTCTGGAAATGCAGCCCCAGTCACTAATATTAGGTGGAGGAGGTCCAAGGAGTTGATGGCAGCTTTACACAACTCGGACTAGACTTGGGTTAACAGACTGCAAGTTGGATATTATAGACATAGAGAAGCTGACAAATGAGATTTTTGTTCTTATAGGTGGAAATTTGTGAACCCTATCTTATAAATTAAAAATGATACCTTACAGTGGGGTATAGACATCTGCTTAGGCCTAGAGAATCAAAGGAAAGTCATCTATGTATTTTAACCTACCACCCCCCAAATCAATTTCAATCTGGAACCACTTATGGAATTTGATTTAGTTGATAACCAACCACATGCTGACAGGTGGACATTTGCAAATTTCTACCACCAATTTCTCAATTTTCCAACTCCTCACTGCATGTTTTCTTTTTGAGCATATACCTATAAGATTAAATTTGACAATCAATTGGCCATAATTGGAAATCAAAGTTGCTTAAAATTCATATACAAAACAATCATTGGAAATGGAGACTGCTTAACTGTATGTGTGCTGCATGTACTTTTGCTAGTGAAGGCAGAAGATCTTTCCCTGGTTTCCTTGTTTGAAATAGCGAGTCAAGACCATGTTTTATTTAAGTTTCTTTTAAGTCAACCAAGGACTCCATGAAGAAACTGAGGTCCATAAAGCTGCCAAAAAGATTTTAAACAACTCTCATTAAGAGGATCAAGCCAATCACATAATATCAAGATGCTGCCGTCTATAACATATATGTTTGACCATATTCAAACATCATTTCAGTAGCATCAGGCTGTTCATTATTCATTAAGTAAAGAATAAAGTATCATCTTCCATTGTGCTGTAACATTAGGTTTACTGGCTGAGGCAGCAACTTCATATTCATCTTTCCCATACGATTCTTGGCAATCAGATGGGAGAACTAGGAAACACATAGGTAACACAGAAGTAATTATTCTAACTACACAACTAAATTCTTACAATTGCCACGGTCACAGATATAGTTAATAACCAGTTGTCAATCTTCAAAGGAACTTTTATCATCATACAACTAAATAAAACTTTTAAAACAAGAGTATCATCTAGATGTGAATATCACTAAAATGGAATTAAGGTAATGCCCTTTTAGTCAATTTATTGAAAAAGAGATATCCACATCTACCCAAAAATTGACAGTCGTCTTTCAAATGGAACCTCAGATGTAATGGGATTTGAAATGGGCCTAAAATTTAAGGTGTTCTACAAGCTTGAGGTTTTGAACCTCAGAAGCCATCTAATAGCCATGAACTATCACCAACAAACTTTCTAGACTTTTTTTCTGTTTATCGTCTAAAATCCATCCAGTTGACAAAAATAAACTTCCTCATATTTGTTTGCATGCCAAGTATTAAATATAAATCTCAAATTCAACAATGTAATCAAATAAAGAACTTGTCACTACATCAGAAAGATACAAGCTTTTAAAGACCTGTCATTGCAGAGACGTTTTCTTGATTTTGCTCTAAACTCGCCGCATGAATTTCTTGAAGAACATTCCAGAGTTACATAAGCAATGTAATTATTGACAATGGAATCAAAGCATAAATGAACCACATAAAGTATGTTTTTTATTATCCCAAAACCATTTCACCTAAATAATTTAGGACAAGAACTTCAAAAATACTATCATATACTCAGCCCGTCAATCCTAATTAACAATTTTCAGCAGGTTACACCAAAATGGCGTAACTGATCATAAACAATCGCCAACCATTGCGCATTTCAGCCACACTCAACAATTCTTCCATCAGAAGCACTTCCCTTTAATAATGGGAATTAATTAAAGAACTCCGATGTAACTCAACAATGGCTTTATTCTCCCTAAAATACAGAGGAAAAAATGAATGAATAGCAATGCAAGTAATTACAAAACAATGAAGTTAAAATTTAAAATGACATCAAACAATACCTAAATTTAGATAGTATTTACTACTATTACCTCCTGTTTTTAGGAAACCAAAATAATGGGTCGTGCCGAAAAGCCTGGGATCAACACAAATAAACAGTCGTAAAACAGCCTCAGATGAAATTAAAGCCTCAGATAAAGCTTTTGTATGCAATATTCTTTAAATCGTTTCGAAACCAATAACAATACTTACCCCTTTGCCTTTTCGTTTGGGCATTGATGACGTGTAGCTTTGGAAGGTATGTTCGTGTCAATGATGCCGATATCTTCCTTCGGCTGTAAGTCCTGGGAACTTGTTTGCCATGGTGTATTAGCTACAGCTGCGGAGGAAATTTGAATGCATGGCTGTCGAAATTGTTCGACTGGGGAGGTTGGTTCGTCAAGATTGGATGATGGAATAAGCTCCCGGAATCATTGTGAATGGGATTAGTTGAGTATCTTTGGACGACATGGATAAACGTAGCACAAGCTCCGTGGTATGGATGTAGTTCGCGGTGGAAAACCAATGGCAGGAATTCATGGTTCTGAGCAGCTAGGAAGTTTACGCGTGTGATGTCTCCCCCCAAGATTATTTTAAACTAGCAAAGCTCCCAAATATTTCTATAGTTTAATGGAAACTCAATGAAATGAAATGGAGTTATTAAATTTTTTTATTACTATTAAAAAAATAAAAAATGCATTATTGAATTAAGGAATTTATTAAGTAGGTTATGAGATGTTTATATGTATCATAATATACAAATGGTTAAATGGGTAAGATGTTATTAATGATAATTTAATAAAAAAATATTAATAATTTAAATAGAATTTAATTATAAATATTTAATAATTTTTATTATAAATTTATTAGGTAATTAAGTAAAATTTCATTAAAACCCAATAATAGCATGTAATTAGGATCCCAATAGGTAAATTAGTGAGATTACCCACATTCCCTATTATCTACCAATTTTACTCAATATTTAAAGATTGTGGAAGTATTTAATTACTCCCATTTACTAATTTCCCACCCATTAAAATTCCACCCAATTACTTTCCTATAGTTAGAAGGCAAAATAAAAATGATGGCGCGTTGGAAAATTGTGAGTATAAAGAGCTATTTTTAATAAATGGAACATGACAATGCTTTAGAATTAAGTAGAGAACGGTGAGTTTTGATAAAATGAGGGAGATTAGAAAATAATGAATGGGTTGAGATAAATTTGGAAATTTCAATTGGAAATATTTTATTAAACTCTATTATTTTAATAGAGTTTTTATAAAATAGTCTATTTTGAACACTTTTCTTGTACCAAAAGAAAGAGCCCACTATTAAACTAAATTTCTTACAATATCACTTACTATTAATAATTTGTTATACTCAAAGAATTAAAAAATAAAGGATAAAAATGCATAAAAATTTATATATTTAGTGATATATTAAATAAGTTATGCATTTTCTAATAAGCCTTCCAATAAAAGAATTATACTCTTAATCAAAGTTGAATCTTTTTGAGACAATGGGAGTAATAATTACAAATAAATATTGTAATTTTTAAAAACTTTAGAAATAATAGAAATTGACATTTTTGGATGTTGAAACTTTAAAGTTCAACAATAAGATGTTAACGTTCAAGCTCATTGAGCACAAAATCGACATTGAAAAGTTAGTTTGAAATGATATACAAATGTCGAAACTTGACATTTACGAATATATATATATTCACAAAGAGTTGACATTCTAGCGTATGTCGACTTGAGTAAAACTATAAAAAAATTAAAAATTCTACTTTATCATAACCACTTATTCCCTCATCTACTTAACAACTCTAATTCTTTCCTTGCACCATCCCACCTCTCCATCATTACTTTTCCCACTAATGCTGATCAGATCTGACACTATAATATAGCATACATTTCCCCCAATCCCATCTTTGTCTTGTTACAACCCCTCTCCACTCCTCTGTACCCTCTGTTGTTGCAACCCTCCCACTTCACACTCCTTACTCTTTCCTCACACCACTACCACTGGGTAGAAAAGAAAATTTTTTTGCAACCTCCTCAATTTTTTTCCCAAATTTACAGCACTAGTGAAAAGAAAACCAGCATCTTTTAGGAAAACTTAGTAGGTCCCCAAAACTTCCATTTGTAATCAAAAAGGGAAAAACATACATTTTGAAAAAAAAAAACAAAATGAGAGCAGAATGAAATTGTGTGAAGGTAAGAATTATTTTATAATTCCACATTATAATATTTTATTTTTATTACATTTGTAGAATATTATATAATTGTTAGAAGATGATAAAACTTCCATTTTGCGATCAAAAGGGAAAAAAAAAACCTATATTACGAGGAGAAAAAATAAAAAAGCGAATGCAAAAGTAAATTATTTTTGCATTATAAATTATCTATATAATATTTTTATTTTCTAATACATTTATGAATATTATATAATTTTTAGAAATTATTTACTGCCGAATAATGATTTTGTTGTGAATATTAATGTATGATTGTTTGGAATGATTTGTTGTAAATGTAATTTTCTGAATATTTTTCAGACAACTATAATTATTAGAATAATCATCACATTATGAATAATGGTTTTGTTGACCATGATGCCGAAAAATTATATAGTTGCGTTTCATGTAATATAAGCCCCCGAATGTTTAATTGAAATCAAATGATTAACAAAATGAGTGGAAAAATTATTTGTACTATTTGTGGTAGAATACCATCAAAAGAAGGCGTATGAAGCGTGATTTCAACATGTAGTGGTTGAAAGTTTATGTGTTTGCTTGTTTTTAATTACAGTAATACGATGAAAATTCATAAAATTTATGTTTTTAAATGAGTTGTAAAAATTTGGTTGCTAACTTGCCCAATTATGAATGGTGTTTGTTTTTAGTGATACTCTTGTAGAAGATGGATATGGGAAAAGGATTTATTAACTGAGACTTGTTATTTATCATTAGAGACGGAAAAAATAATTAGTAGGCAAATGATAAACAGGTCCCAATATAGTATTAGTCAAAATGGTTTATTGTCATAGAATCTCATAAAATTATTTGACAAAACTTTTGGAATTTTGCATCAAATAAATTGGAATTTGATGCAAGGCAATGTGATAGCATAAATTGATGTGTTGCTATCATGTTAGCATCATTCCTTATATAATCATGTACATCACATTATTCCGTTCAGGTGGAGGATTATGATACATTGAGAGATGTTGTGCCATTAGCGGCTTTTCTTGCTTTTAATGTCGTTGAAATGTACAAGTAAGTCAAGTCGTTCTTAATCACTCAACACAGGGACCCCTGGGGACGTCATGTTTATTAAACTCAAACTGCAGTAGTGGGTTGATTCTACGATTGCTAAGCAGTAGAGTGGAGAGGATTCTTAATGATCAATGGTTTCCTATAATGCATTCAGTAGCTCAAATGATATGTGTTTACCATAAGCAAGGGTTGTGCGAGCCTTACTGCTTTTGATCCATGAGAGTCAAGATGATTGCTAATTTGAATGAGGACCAAGTGAAGTTGCAACCTTAAATGGGGAAGTTTGTACTCCCAAAGCCAAGTGGGCAAGCTATAAATAACTTACCACTTGCATGACACAAATCGTAATGTTTGCCATCGTAGTGATCCAATAGAGAATTGGGCTGGACAATAAATGGTGGATTCATTTACGATGACAATAATGAAAGAAAAAGCATGGTTGGGTGGTGATAAATGTGAATGGCGACTTTAAGCCCAACTACTCGATGCTTCACTATGGATAATGAAATGACCAGCATTTCTAATTTACCGAACTGTGGTGATGAAAAACTTTTCCATGATAGAGAAGTTTGATGATTATCGACAACCAATTTAAATTGATTAATTTGAACTTCAAAGTTAAATGTTGGAATGTTTTAGACCAAAGAAAGAGAATTACAATATACTTAGTTTATACATTTGAGTACATTCATGTACATGTAGGAAACCAAGTACACGGCACACAACAAATTTAAAATTTTAGTTTCACTCCAAGGATCTGCTGAAATGGGAATCAGATTGGAATTTAGACCTTTTACACTTGTTTGTATTTGGTAGAACGAGTAGAGTTGTTTTACGAGAAATACGTTCTTTAATCGAATCAATAAGCAAAACCAATTTTGTACCTTGCCTCACATGGTATCACATGCTGGATTCAAACGAGGCATCTAGATAACTATTGTCACTCAATTATCTAGAAAAGGCATAAAATCCTAAGCCCATAACTTCAAAATTTTGCTTGGAACTTCTCCATGACAATTTTGACTTCTCTAAGCTTATATTTTATCTTGTTCTCCATCGGGAAGTTAGTATTGTTTTCTCCTAAAGAATAGTTGAAGGAAACTTCTTGTTTTCTTGACAAGAATACTTGACTATTTTTTCTTACAAAAGAAAATTGGATGGCCACTATTTTCTATTCCTCAAGAGAAAAGCCAATGATTTCCTTTCTTGAACAAAGCAAGGATGATTTTCTTCTTCAAGAAAGTGGAGATTTTTCTTCAAAGAAAAGAAGCGAATTTCTTTTCTTCAAGAAGAAGAAAAAATGTTTTCACGGATTATGCTTGTTGTCTCACATGTGTCATGTAGTCTAATGCCAAATCCAAATATATATAAATAGTAGTATTATGTGAAACTTTAACTTCTAAAGAGTTTTACTTGAACTACAGAATTTTAATATCCATTTGGGATTGGCTGCCTTGAAACAAGAATCCCGTTTCTAATTAAACTTTGTAATTTTGGTTTTCTATTAAATTAATAAATCCAAAACTACTTTGGATTTATAAACACAAAAACAAAACCATTTAATTGCAAATCGAATACGCCAAAAGCCCAGGAAAACCTTATAGAATCCTACTCATGTTAGGATTCCTTAATTAACAAAATTTACCATATGAATTTTACATTTCTTTTGGATCACTTTGATTTAAGTAATAGGCCAATAGAGTTCTCATGGGTGTAATGATCAAATCTATTTTTATATTATAGGCATTGGCGGTGTTTAGCAACACTCAAAACTACCCAGGATTATGAGAATGTTAGTAATTGACCTTACTTATCTTATGATAAATGTTACCATGTAATTCAATCATTTTTCCTAAATACCTTGATTAAACACAAGCCATGACAGAATGTCACGCTCACATAGTTCAATCTTTGCGTTTCTTGATTTCAGTAGACTCGTCTAAACAAATAGTCAATATCACATATCAACTCATTTAAGTATGGCCATGCATTTTATGGTCTCACTCAATCAAAGGCCAAAATATCATTCTCATTATATAGGAGGGGCAAATTCTATCTTGATTCTCCAACATCCCACCATAATTCATTGCATGTCAATTGCTGTCATAGTTCACTTATTACGGGTAACGTTTGGTAGTATCAAAATCAACTCTTTGTAATGGGATCTCTGATAACCTCAAGTCTAAGGATCATTTTACATCATTATCACTATAAGATATACTCATGACACTTTATATACTAATAATCCATATGGCATTTCTCATGATAGATCGATCCGATGTATAGTTATCTAACATGTACCTATGTGTTGACTTGATATCTCATATCATGGCCTTACATTTCATTAGTCACTACACATACTAGTCTTCTGATGCGTATTAATGTCCCCATTTAATGATAATACTTGACTAGGGATAATTTTAAAATAATTCAATTCTAGGGACATTATTATATTTATTCATAAAATCATAAATATATAGAATAACCATAATAATAACAAATAGCCATGCGATTAAAAGCATTATGATATTACAATATATGCCTAAACCATCATGACATGATTGGTCGCAGGGTATAATCCAACAAACCCCCACTTGAACTAAGACCAATCAATCGCCTTATCTCTAATGCCTAATGATCCGTACTGTGACAATCATGTCTCGCCGCATCGGAGACTTTGATTACGTCGTCCGGTGATGTTATCACTCGGTTGAGTACTTGTTTGGATCATTGGTGGTGAGATCTAGGTTCCTTAAGTTTAGTGCAATGGCTCTGTTGTTATCACAATAGAGCTCAATTGGATCGGCAGTAATGCTAGGTGTACAATCTTAAATTCAAGATTATAGACTTTTGTTCGAAAGCCGCCTCTTTGTGTTTGTGTCCAAAGCGTAATATACTTAGCCTATGTCGTCAGAATGGAAATTATGCTAAGCCTTATGCTGAACTTTTCAAATTAACACTTACCACCATTTAGGCAAAACACAAAACTGATTGGCGATGAGTGTCATCCTTATCGCTTGAAGCTTCGCATGTGGTGTAACCAATTACATTGAGCTCTTACCTCCACCTTACAATACATCAAGAATGTATTCTTAGTCCCTCTCAAGTATTTAAGAATATTTTTGATAGTGATCAATGACACTCACCGGATCTACTTAATATCCTCTGCTCGTCATCACTCAAAGCGTCATTTAGACATCAAAACGAAGTTACATTAAAGCACTTGTGGCATATCATGATAGATTCAGTCATTCGATGCATACGGAATCTTATTACATGCGATTGTCTCCTCTCTTTTTTGTTTTGAAGCGACAATGTTCTTTCTCTGAGAGACTAATTTCATATCCTATAGGCAAAGAACCCTTTCTTAGATTTCTTGCATTGCTAAATCTTTTTTTAGCACTTTATCTATGTATGTACCTTTGACTTAGGCCAATCAATTTCCTTGATCTATCTCTATAGATCTTGACACCTAAGTCTTTTATTAAAATGACCCTCCTAGCCAAGTCTTTATAGATTGTAAAGAAGAGATGTCATTCCCAATACGTGTATATCATCTACATATAATACTAGGGAAGACAACCGTCATCTCACTAACCTTCTTATGAACTGAGGCTCATCGCCGTTCTTGATGAAACCGACTCTTTGATTGCATCCATCAAATCTTAAGATTCAACTTCTAGAAACATTTCCTTATAAATGAATCATTTAGTTTCTTGATAGGTGTGAAACAAATGCAGTCATTAGCAAGACATTGCTCGTTTGAGTTATCAAATCCATATCTCCTAGCTTGTGAAATCCTGGTAGACCTATAACAGACTTGTGTCTCTTGGCGAATTACTTGATCCACAACCGCTTATGGTGTTTGCTGGTTTATATCTCATCAAACAGCGCTATTTTGTATTCTCGAACCTTTAGAGTTTTATTTTGTCTCAGTTGGATTTTCTAGAAATGAACTCCCTTTTTGAAGACATCGGTCGGAGCAACAAATATTTTGTTCTTCTTTGGGATTATAGAAATAGTATCCTTTTATTTCTTTAGAATACACAAAATTGCATTGCTCAGTTTAGTTCCTTTATTAGAGACTTGACTTTTAATGGCTTTCATCCCATGTTCATAAAGACATTCTAGGGCGTTTGCATTCCATATCTCATATGGTGTCTTGCAGACTAATTTAGAACCACGGTTTAGTGTAAGCGGTATAAATCAGCATGTCCCTAGAAGGAATTTAGAGATCTACATAACTCATCGGATTCGTTGTGGTGTTCTAGGAAGGAGTGAGTTTGTGAAACTATCCCATACTCTTTTAGATAGTCCTTCGAATTTTGGCTTAGCATTCCACTTCCCTCAGTCAGATCGAGTGCTTTGATACTCTTGCCAAGTTGGTTTTATGCTTCATTATTAGACTCTTTAGACACCAAATGAATTCAAACTTATGTCTCTAATATACACATGCATTGTATCCTACTTTATAGTCATCAATAAATGCATGATGAACTCTTAAAAACCACCTCTAGCTTGTGTATTTAATGGTTCATACATCACTATGTAGATTCAATAAATCCAATAAATCGCACCATTTCATTATATTTTGTAAAGGGCTCTAGTTCTTGCCAATAAACATGAGTTCCTTATGTCTGTATGATTCAAAATTGAATGAGTCCAAAGTCCCATCTTTATGGAGTTTAAGAAATGTGATTCTTGTTAATATAGCCTAGATGATAATGTAAAGATAAGTTAGATTAAAATTATTTAATTTAATCATTTTTTTTTGGTATTTACGTTATAGATAGGCATGTGGATTTAGACGTAAAGGGCAAGTGATTATCTAGTTCTAAAAAGAAGCCTTGAGGGCAAATTCTAATCACGACAACCATATACCATTTCTCTTTCGTAAGTCAACCGCCTTTAGTTAAAATCTATGCTTTTAAGTTCATGCACATTCACACAAATGTAGACCATATCAGTATTTAATATCCATGAAGTGAAGAAGTAGATAAATTAACTTCTATAACATGAATACGAAGTGGAAGTTTAGATTTTCTCATCTTCATCTTAAAATCTTTTCAATTAAACTTTACAGTTCTTTTCCAATGTCCGATCTTACTGCAATGAGCAATTCCCTTCCTTAGTTACACCTTTTCTTTAGATCATGTTAGAATTCCTCTAGGACATACAGTTTTCTCTTGTTAGGGCTATCTTCAAGTTAGTATAAGCGATCCCGAAGTTTTTTCTCATTCAACATCCTTCTCAAGGATAGATCCGCGATAATTATTATTAAGTGTTGATGTTTGATGCCATGGTTATCTACAATGAAATATACAAAATAAGTGTATCACAAATGCTGCCGGACTTTTTATTAAATCTTATTCACTATTTTTTCTCCGTTAATAGCTCTCAATATTGAATTTTGGAAAGATTAATCTAATATGTTATAATTAGGCCCAAGATCTATATTCGACTTCATTTTGAGTTAGTTTTGCTAACTTTTGAGCTTCAGCTATTTAGGTAGACAACACTTGTCAATTGTATCCATTGCAACTCTTGGACATTTGGGTAGAACAGCGTGATATAGATTATATCAATAGCTAAGACCCAACTCTATGCCTTTAGGTCTCAATCTTATTGAGTTTATCTAGTTAAGTCAAACCCAGTGATTAGTAGTCGGATATTACTATTATCTTATCGTGTCTCACCAAGATGGATCATGGTAGCTTGTTTTGGCAAACTTACACATGATTAATCGAAACCTTGACGAGTGTTAGGCATTGGAAGACATCTTAAACTTAATATTTGCATTTGAGGGATTTGATATTTAAATCTCACCATTTTATTCTCATTGGTTAAGGCAGTTATTAGTTCAATTAATCATTGTGATTTATAACTAATTATTACTTTCATGATCTTATCATGCAATTCACCAATGGAAATACACAACATGCATTTGGGATTCATACATGAACAAGAAAAATAAATCGTGACATAGTTATAGCCCAAACTATAAGTTCTATCAAGCCAATAAGAGAACTCTAAGGTCAACCTAAAGGTGTCAACATCTTCTCCAAGTGCCTCATTGGTTTTTCTTGTATGGTCACCAACTCTTTGCCTCCATGATTCTTAGTCTAATCCTATTTCAAATCTAACTATTACAAGTTTTGAGAAACCTCGAGTTACATTTGAGGGGAGTTAGATGAGAAAAGAATGTACAACCAGAAATAGAGTAAGGTATAACTCGCAAGTCATATTTAGTTAAAACCAATATAAAAACATATCCAATCACATTAGACTAAGGGCTATAACTATGCACCATGCTCAAATATCACATAATGTGCTTGTCACGAATAATTTGGTAATATCAAAATATGCAACTTCTCATGTTGAGATCTTTAATGACTTCAAGTCTAAGGATTATTTTCATCATCATCACTATGAGATATGCTTATGATACTTTATATAATAATCTATATAGCATTTCTCATGGCGGGTCGATCCTGCACATAGTTTTCTAACATGTGCGTATGTGTTGACTTGATATCTCATATCATGACACATTTCATTAGTCACTACACATACTAGTTTTAATGCATTATCATTGTCCCATTTAATGATAATACTTGACTAGGGATAATTTTAGAATAATTAAATTCTTGGGACAATATTATATTTATTCATAAAACGCAGATATAAGATAACCATAATAATAACAAATAGCCATAAATTAAAAGCGTTATGATATAATAGATGCCTAAACTATCATCACATGATTGGTCCTTAGCGCATAATCCAACAGTATATGGGTATTTCAAAGTGAATGAAAGAATCCCCACTAGCTGGTTTGTCCGATGTCGTTATTATGAAAACAAAAATTATTTATGGAGGGTTTGGACAAAACTGAAAAAGCAACATGACTTCTTCGAAATTACAAGATGCACTTTAAACATATGTGATTCCCAAAGGAACATTTGAATTTAAATTATGGCATGGTTAGTCGCTTGGTTCGAAACAATATTAAGAAGAATGCTTCTTACAAGGTCGTTGATATAGTCGAAAATGTGCGTTCTCTTGAGGTGAATATATCATGTAAGAAGGCTTGGTTAGAAAAAAGAAAAATTATTGAGATGGTGTGTAGTAATTGAGAGTTGTCATAAACTATATTGCCAAAAATTTTATTTGCACTCTAATCTTGTAATCCAGGTACAATTGTAGAGTGAAGACACTAAAAATAGTATTCGAGATTTCAACATTTTACATTCACTATTTTGGTACTTAAGCCTTGTATTGATGGTTTCAAACACTACTCCCTCATGATTAGTATTGACAGAACGTTTCAATATAGGAAATACAATGAGAAAATCTTTATTGTTGTCGGTGTCGATGCAATTGGACATATTCTTCCCAAACTTTTTCTATTGTTGATGAGAAAGTTTGGCAAATTGGTCGTGGTTTTGTATAATTTATCATGACAATGAAAATATAATATAAGATACAAAGATAGAAATATTGATTTATGGATAAAATTTTAATATAAATTAAATTAAAAAAAAATAAAATCATAAGATAATAAATGTAAGGAACTTTTGCTATATAGATTATGCATATGATATTTTTATATTTAAATTTATATCCTTGTTCATTACTATTAGCACGATTTGTGCACTATTACACAATGTAATTTTGATGTGCATTAAATAACTTATTTTAATATTGTGCACAAAAGTATCGAATATATATTTAATTTTAAATATGTCTGTGAGGTGATTGAGAGTGAGGAGATCGCATATAGGTTGCCATATTTATTTTTAGGATCTAGCAAGTCGGATGTATTGACTCTATAGTTCTCTCATTGTTCGAAAACTGTTTGGGGAGATCCTAATACCCTTCTATTAAGAATACACATGTTAGATTTTGAGTTTTGGTGAGTTACCCCACTCAACATTAGAGTGCAGGCCATCATACTTCGAGGCGAATTTTATGGTGTGCATATGATGGGACAAATATAGATAGACCATTCATCGATTATGGCATTGGTGGAAAGATGGTGACAAAAGACTCACATATTCCATCTTCTAGTAGGTGAAGTGACCATGACATTACAAGATGTCACAGTACTGTGAACTTTACCAGTAAATCGAGATGCAATGATTGGTCCAGACTCTAATCAAGTGATAGACAAGTGCCAAACTATATGTCTAGATCTTTTGGGTTACATGCTGACTCTTTGAGATTTTGATGAGAATTGACTGAAGTTAAAGAGTATTTCTATACATTTAGAGTTTTGCCCTTTGATGTTTGATGCCACATATATGGAGGAATTACAATATGCTAGGTGGCAGATGATGTAGATTGTATAATCTAATATGGGTGATAACTCAGCACTAAAATCAAACTAATGTACTGCTATTATTAAGAGATATCGATAATGCATCAAGATATAGTTGAGGCAACACTATTTTAACCTCTCTATATGGGCATTGTGTTGGGTATCAAAAAGAATACGGCTAATATATGTGGCCCATTATGCATTATACAGTTGTGGGCATAGGAGATACTACTGACAATTAGAACGCAGTGTCATGTCTTGACCCATCATATTTTGGTTTCCCCTAACATGACTAATGGATCTCAAGCTTACATGTGCATTTTTCTAATTTTTGCATCTAACATTTGTCATTTTTCTCATTGTATCTCATATTCCTATTGGTGTGGCTAGTTTATCATAATTGGAATACGAGTTTGAGTTTTGCTAATGTTGGTTCCATGTGTTGCACATGTATCGAGATCGATTGGACTATTTGATAAAAGATCATGTAAGTAATACTGCATTAATCCTTATTTTAATTTTTTTTTAACGAACCAATATTCATTGAAATGATAATTACAGTTATCTTTTGTTAAATTACATTTTATTTGGCAGCTGTATTCAAAAATGAATTTGTATCAGTTCTTAAATTATTGCTTACAGGGACAAGACATTTGATGTGCAAGGCGCTTACAAACCTTGATGTGGTTAAACTGCATTTACTTGAGCAAGTTAAGAGGCAATTTGGCTATCATCAGTCTGTTCCTATTGCCGTTGACACAAAGTTAAGATTGATACGATCGATCGTTGAGGTGGAAAGGGCATTAATTAGATAGTTTATCATGCACACCACATTGATAGATGGAATAGGCAGACGGATAGCATTGTTCACGAAATTTCGCAAGTGGGCTTGTGCATTATTTTTGAGTACATGGTTTAATATTGCTAAATTATTCATATTTTGATAGCGATCCGTGTATTGCCACGCCGGAATTATCCGTCTAGTTGCATCGGTTGTGGAGTTTTAGATATGTATATGATATTTTTATTATTGCAATATTTAATTGTGTATTCAATGCTTTAATTGTTATTGCTCTTTTATTTGTAGGGTGAATGTTGGGAACAAGTGTATGATTTGACCAATAATGCATTCAACTATTTGGAGATAGATTTGGGATCAGTCATTGTCAATGTACAAGACATTTTTCTCATGCATTGACAATTGTTGGGGAGAGTCACTAGATGCAAATGACACTTTCAAATTTTCAAGGCCAAAATAGATTTCAACAATCACACAATTAGCCATGCATTTATATCTAGACACCATATTGATGATGATGCCGATGAAATATTTAATACTCAATCACTTCCTCAGTAGTCTAGTGAGTCATGGGAGAAGACACTTGATATTGACCATTTATTGCATTTTGACGATAGGACATCGTCTTGATTTCCTACAAATAAGTTGGTTTATGAACACCGTAGGTGTCCTCATGGGACCACGTATAGGTGAATCCATTCCATAGGCGACAACGCATAGAAATATTAGACATTCTCCTTATGGAACTTGATTTCTTTTCTTTTATTTTTGTAATTTATTAAAAATAATAACTTTTCTAGTTTTTTTAATGAAGTTTGTGTGTTTGAGGTTGATATATTGTGGATTTTATTAGTTTTTCATGATTATTTGTGTACAAGAAATTAGTTAAAAATATAATAATATTTTGTTCAAAAATAGTGTGGAAAAATAATGTACAAAAATAATGATGGAAATATGAGGACGAGACAACTCCACAACATGAAGAACCAAATTCCTACCCAAGAGAACAAAATTTGGACATGAAGGAGAGAATTCACCTATAAAGAGACATCCACAATTTGATCCATTGCAAGACATTGGAAGGCCTATGACTAGGTCAAGAACCAAGAGAATGTAAGCTGCCTTAACAACTCTTCTAATTGAATTAATCGAAACTCAAGCTACGGCAGCAAGAAAGACCGACGAACCTAGTTCACAAAGTTCACCATATGTCATTTTACTTAGTATTGTGAATGATGGACCAAGTGTTTCTAATCTTGCTCCATGAATGCAATTCGTTATGGCAATCCAATTCGATGAGTGGAAAGCTCGACAGCCAAACACAAGTGACTATGTCTCTCTAATCCTTTCGCACTTGGATTTTAGTTTAGGAAGTATTTCTTTTCTTAGAATAGAATTATTTTAGTAATTTTTTCCTAAAGTATTTTAGTTTCCTAAGAGGCAAGGAATTCTAATCCTTCAGAGGATGAGTATTTCCCTTGCCGCACAATGTCAAAAATTATAAAGAAGCAATTGGCGCATGAAGCAGGGGCGGACTTTGATCAATACAAACTTGAGAGTTTTTTTCTTTTTTTTTTAGTTCTAATTTGGAACTAGTTTTGAGTCTTTAAGGATAGTCTCTGGTGAGCGGAATCGGTGTGTGCAAAAGTGTGTCAAAATATATCTCAAACTCACACAAATTTACACCTAAACCTCACTTAATCAATTGTAGTAAAGCATAGGGATCATTTTCCACAGGGAAGGGGACAAAACACGAATTTAAGTGCAATTAATTATTTGCTAAAGAGTGATGTAAAGAGTGATATTTAGCTAAGAAGCATGAATAAAAGTATGCACATAAAAGAGAATACTAGAATCTAAATGTTAAGTTGAACACTCAACTAAAACAAAGAGAGAAACAAACAATTTAGGAAGGAGGGTGATCCTTGGGTTCAATGCAAGGGGTCGGCTACTTTGACTCCTAAGGGCAACCGAGTGTAGGGCATCTTAACTAAGTGGCTACATCCGTTCGCTCCGAATCTCCTTTCGGTCTCATCGGAATTATGGAATGAGGAATCTCTTTTCGGTCTCATCCCCACCTAGAGCACATTAGCGCCTATGGCTTCCACACAACTCTAATGCACAATTCTAGCCCTAGATGTTTTAGCCAACCACTTCACACTCCCTAGTTCAAGTGTTTAATAAGAAACCACCTAATTTTCACTCCACATCTCCTTTCGGTCTCAATGGAATTAAAGAATAGAAGATCTCCTTTCGGTCTCACTTCTACCTTGTGCACACTAAAACCTATGGCTTCCACACAATTTTAGTGCACAATTAAGCTCATATGGTCGTTGTTTCTTGTCTCAAACACCTAAATCTAGAGAATATTAGGTAGTTTTTCCTACTTTTGGTCTAAATTCATGTATATTCTAAAACACACACGAACACCAAGAACACACACTAAATGTGGCCACAATTCAATGCATGTCAATTCATTAAATACAAGTAGGAAAACTTCAATTAAAGCAAGCCCATCACTCTACAACCCACAAGGAATCAAAATAAACCTAACCCATACATCAAATACCAAGAATCACCCAAGACAAATTAGCCTCTCATGGCTTCAAACAACCAACAATCACAAGGAGATTTAACCATTGAAAGCATAAGAAATTCGTAAGAAATACTTCCCTTAATCAAAAGATTGATAAATCCAACAAATTCCAACACTTAGCAAGCCAAAACAACTCCAAAGATTGAAGTCTTCAAGAGCCAAAGAGAAATCCCGTTTTTGAGTTGGGGACAAAATGCAAATTATCTAAAACTAACCCTAACTATCCACTCTATGCCTTTTTTCTGTAGAAAATGGGGTATTTATACAAGTAGGGGCGTTGGGGAGCAATTATAGAACTTCCAAGAGATCAGGGACATGATTTGCAAATTTCACATTTTGGAGGCACAGGGGACCGCCGCGGCGGTTGTTGCAGACCGCCGCGGCGGTCAAAACCTTCGGGTTCCCTTCTCTTTGGTTCGCGCCTTGTTCTGATTTTTGTCCAGTTTTGGTCCATTTGCTTCCAGAATTTGGGAAAACTTTCTTCATGAAAGTTTTTGATCTCTTTCTCATCTTTCCATAGCATCTTGAATCATCTCATTTGGACATTTGCATCAAAAGTTATGAACTCCCGAAGATAATTGGTTTTTAACCCCTTTTTTCCTACAAAACAAATAAAAGATGAGAATCACAAATATAATGTGATTTCTCTAATAAACATGGCATATCTCAATAAAATCTATGCAAAAGCATGAAAAACACACATCTAAGTTTATGAATATTTGATTCTCATCAGTCTCTTAGGTTCAATTTAAGCTATCTTGTTGAGTTTCTTTGCCTCAACAATTTGAGCATGCTTCTTGGTTCCAAGGGATAGCCCTATCTCAACCAAGTGTTGGGGTTAAGCCTTCGGGTGTCAAGTTGACAAAAGCAAGGTCCTTCTTCACAACTCGGAGTTGGTGTCTTGCTTAAAGAAAG